>JAHHZJ010001892.1:0-44605 GCA_021437245.1 Aegilops speltoides
TGGTGGTCGAGGCTCGATACCAACTTTACGCCCAATATGCAACCCTATCCAAAAGGAACTCGAAGGTCCCGGATGACCCTCATATTGAACGCTTTTGCAAGGTGGATATCATTACATCAACATTATATAATAGATGGGGATACATACAAAAGGCATACAATGCCACGAATAAACATCATCTTACATAAGAGCACCATCCGACTACGGATGAAACACAACAAACTCAACGAAATCCACCACCTAGCCCGGGCTGGATGGAACCTATCCCTGAGAAGAAGAAGCGGAAGAAGAACTCCAAAACAAGCAAACATCGCTCTCGCGTCATGATCCGCATAACCTCACCTGTTGTTGTGTTCTTGAACCACGAGGACTCCAATCCCATTACCATGGGTATCAAGACTAGCAAACAATGGGAAAGGAAGGGGTAAAGTGGTGAGGTTGCGGCGACTAAGCATGATATGGTGGCTAACATCCAAAATAAGGCGAAAGAGAAGCAAAGGCAGTGGTCAACTAGTAATGATCAAAAGTGATCGAGCCCTACTTCGTCATTCATAACCCAAAAACCATGTTCACTTCCGGACTCCGAGAAGAGACCATCATGCTACCTGCGGTTGATGCATTTTAATTGGATCTGGTGTCAAGTTATCTACAACGGACATTAACAAATTCCCATCGCCCATAACCCGGCACGGCTCTCGAAAGTTTATACCCGGGTGTCCCAACAGCCCATGATAAGCTCTCGCGATCAGCGAAGGATATACCTTCTCCCAAAAGACCCGTCGATCTGGAATCGGTTTACAAGGCATTTGACAATGGTAAAACAAGACCAGCAAAGCCCCCGATGTGGACAAATCCCGATAGGAGCTGCACATATCCGTTCTCGGGGCACCCGGATGAGCAAGGCAGCGGGTTGGCATAGACCTGGTTGCCGGCCCGGACATCGCTTCGGTTTGGACCAGCACTCGGATGAGCAGCGGGGGGTAAAATAAAGATGACCCTTGGGCTCCCCAAGGGAAAAAACTAGGTGGGTTAAAACCCCCAGGAGTTTATTCAAAAGGAACTTCAAGGGGTCCCATAGATCACCCGACGGTAAGGAGCATAAAATCCGGGAACATAACACTATGATGGAAACTAGAGGCGGGAGTGGAACAAAACACGGGCATAAGGCCGGCCTTCCACCCTTTACCAAGTATATAGATGCATTAATTAAATAAGAGATATTGTGATATCCCAACATAACCCTGTCCACCATGGAGCAATCTTCCACTTCTGCAACTAACAACGCTATAAGAGGCTGAGCAAAGTGGTAACATAATAGCAACAACGGTTTGCTAGGAAGGGTGAAAAGGTTAAAGGCTGATATAGCAATTTGGGAGGCTTGAAGAGCAAATGATAGGTGGCGCAGCATAGCGATAGAAGCGAAGCAACTAACATAGCAATGATAGTATAGAGATCAAGGTGGCGGTCATCTTGCACGAAATCCCGCTAGGAAGAAGAAGCGAGTCCATGAAGAAGGCGAGCGGGACGTGGTCGAGCGAATCCTCACAATCGCAACATTACGGAACTGAAGCAACACGAAAAGAAACAAACAACATGGTAAACACACAAGCATAATCATGGCATGATGCACAAACAAGTATGATGCATGTCGGTTTAATGAGGCATGGCATGGCAAAGTGCAAAAACAATACTACAAATTAAGTGGAGCTCAATATACAGCGAGTTGCATATTGAAAAACACCACATCAATTATTTAGTTCTATCTCGTTTAGGAACACAACAATGTTACATGTTGGTTAACATGGCAAGAAGCTGAAGCATAATAAAAACTACCTATCGAGTCAAGTTTAAATGAGGCTGGAAACAACAAACAATAATTCGGTAAATCCTCATGTCATTTAGCAATTTAATGCAAACAAAATTTTAAACATTTTAATTGTTGTTATCATGATCGCGGATGACATATGCAAGTTTTATGCAATATTTATGAAACTGTTGACATGAGCAAGATCTGAGGCATTTGTCACCGTGGCGGAAAGAAGGGGTGTCCACGGCAACATATCCGAAAATGATGCCCGACAACATATCGGTTCGGTAGCTCATGGAATCTTGGTGCAAGGAGAAAGCGTCTTGGATGTGCGGAACATGCTAGAGATGGTGGGGTGCTCCCGACTACCGGGTTCCCAGGGTTAGTGGCATGGCAAAGAGGCGTCGCAGGACAATTCGATCATGGCGTAAAACTTGAGCATCTCATACAACCAAGCATGAATTCGTTCACACGGTGGTGCGTCATCTCGGGATTATACCTTTGAAGCGTGCATTTGGGCGAGCAGAGATCGGTGCAATGTAGAGGAAGTAGAGCGTTCTCACGGCGGTAGTGGAAGTAATGGTACCGGCCGTGGTGGAAGTAGTAAATACACAATCGTAGATGTTCAGCGTCGCCGATGGTTGTATACGATCGTTGTTGGACTTGATGGATCCGAGGGCTCCGGGCGTCGTGGTACTTGGCGAAAACCACGAAGAGGTACTTGTACTCGCATCATCGTGGAAGTAGTCGTTCGGGCTCCGTGCGGACTTGGTGGTCTTAGTCTCTGCAGCGTGGTTGTACAAAAACATCATCGGACTTAGAGCGAATCGAGGCGTGCCTGAGGCAGTGGTTGTTGTCCATGGAGGGGCACTAGTTGCGGAGAAGGGAGCCCACACGAGGGCTCGGCGAGGAAAGCCATTGCTGAGCGAGGAAGCGCTATGGCGAGAACAGCGTCGCTGCAGCCACCGCAGGAGGAGAAGAAGGCCATGCGAGGCATGCGCTTAGGGGCCTGGAGTTGGCCTCCGATGGTGGCCTTGAGCAAGGCGGACGGAGGAAGACCACGAGGCCTTGGCAGACTTAGCGAGCGTGCTCAAGACGGAGGTGCTTGACGCCGAATCACGGAGAGAGGAAGGAGTGGGGCGAGGCAGAAACGAGGCATGGCTGCTGATGGAAGGCTGACGGCGAGGCAGCCAGGGCTCCGGCCTGGTTCTCTTCTCCGCGAGGCGGCCTTGAGAACTCCTGGAAGCGTCTCGGGTGTGCGTCACGGTGAGCGTGAGGAGAGGGGCGAGTGAGCGAGGGAAGGAGAGGGATCGGCGTAGATGGGGATCGGCGGGGCCAGCAGCAGGGAGATCGAGATGAGGTTGGGGGCTAGGGTTAGATAGGCGAGGGGGCGGTGGGCCTTGGGCCATGGAGGTCTGAGGCGCGGATGGGCCTAGATGGCTGCTTGGGCTCTCTCACTCTAAAAACAAAAAAAATAGAGATGAGAAAAAAAAAGAAAGAGAGGTTAGGGAAGAAATTGGACACATGAGATAAATTTCCCGGACTCACAAAAAATGTGCTTATTCAGAAAATAGAAAAAGCCATGATTGAAAGATGTAAATTCAAATGGGTTTGAACTAGGACTTGATAAAAGGAAGGTCAAAAATGTTGAGACTTTAGGAGGCCTCGATAAAAGAGATAAGAATTGTTGGAAAAGTTTGGGGACCAAACTTGAAGTAAAAATAGCATGGGAATTTTGCAAGTGTGTTACGGTTAATTCCAAACTAATGGAATATTTATTATAACTCCTAAATATTGAGAGGATCGTTATAAAGAGAAATCACCATGTGAATCCCTCGAATTAAATAGATCAATGATCTATGCAATTTATTGAGTTGAGTTGAGATGCAAAGATTAATGACATGATGGCATGATGACATGATGCAATGCAAAAAAGAAAGAGCAAGCACAAATGAAACACACGGTTGATCACGAAAATATGGAAGTCTTGAAGGCGTCGGTCTCGAGGCGTTACACCAAAAGCTAAGGACTTCTCCCATGGCAAGAAAGATCAATCTAGTAGGCCAAACCAACCTGATAATTTGAAGAGACTTGCAAACATAACTCAATCATACATAAAAAGAATTTAGAGGAGATTCAAATATTTCTCATAGATAAACTTGATCATAAACCCACAATTCATCGGATCTCGACAAACACACATAAAAAGAGTTTACATCGAATAGATCTCCACAAGAGAGGAGAACATTGTATTGAGATCCAAAAGAGAAAAGCCATCTAGCTAATAACTATGGACCCGTGGAGTGCATGGTAAACTACTCACAACTCATCGGAGGCTATGGTGTTGATGTAGAAGCCCTCCATGGTTGATCCCCCCTCCGCAGGCGAAAGAGAAGCTCCAAGATGGGATCTCGCAGATATAGAAGGTTCTGGCGGTGGAAATTGTGTTTCGTTGGCTCCCGGATGTTTCAGGTACATAGGCTTATATAGGAGGAAGAAATGCGTCGGTGGCAGCCGAGGGCCACGAGGCGGTGTGCCCTACCCTCTCGTGGCCGCCTCGGCTGCTTCTTGACTTGCACTCCAAGTCCTCTAGATCACGTTCGTTCAAAAATCACGCTCCGAAGGTTTCCTTCGAGTTTGGACTCCGTTTGATATTCCTTTTCTTGAAATCTTGAAATAGGCAAAAAAAAACGAATGTCTGGCTGGGCCTCCGGTTAGTAGGTTAGTCCCAAAAATGATATAAATGTGTAAAATAAAGCCCATAAACATCAAGGTAATATAATATCATGGAACAATCAAAATTATAGATACATTGGAGCGTATCACAAGGCACGTATTGTATTGTTGCCATCGAGGATGAAAAGATGGGGTTTTCATCATATTGCTTGAGTTAATTCCTCTACATCATGTCATCTTACTTGTCGTTACTCCATTCTTTATGAACTTAATACTCTAGATCCATGCTGGATAGCGGTCGATGTGTGGAGTAATAGTAGTAGATCTTGAGAATCATTTCAGTCTACTTGACCGCAGACGTGATGCCTATATTCATGATCATTGCCTTTAGTCGATGTGTCACGGACTTGGGTGTATCCAGTCCTCCTGCTGCCTGACCCACCATGTGGCCGTCGACAACTTGGTATGGCCCGCTTCAACACCAACACAGCAAGACCCTCGCGAGGGCCAAGCCTCGTGAGGCGGATGATGCCAAGGCCCAGAAGGTTGGCCTCCTTAGGAGGCTCTGAGGCGGAGGATCTCTGTAGCTACCTCATGAGGCTCACTGGCGTGAGCCATGGCGTGGGCAGGGCGGGCACTAGGCGCGCCGAGGCCGGGCGCCCGAGGCGAACCTGAGCGCAAAGTTTCCTCTTTGGTGCAAGGGGGCAAGCCACATCGTGGAGTCACTAGGAATCAACCAAAGGTTTCCATTACAGTCTGTGAGACCAAGACCGCCCGGACGGCGGGGCCGAAGGTCATCGCCGAGCCCATGACGTCACAACCGAGAGGCTTTTCTGGCGAAGACTACTTTTGTCGGGATAGACTATACTACTTGTCCCATTTCAAATCTCGCCGTTGTGGAATCCCTTCCCGCTCATATTTGGGAGGAGGACCAATGCACTATATATAGGGCTTAGCCACCACCATAGAGATGGACCCGAAACCAAAGCAAGTAGAGCAACACACACAGCTCAAGAACACCTCACCTCCACGAGGCTTGTTCATCCCTATACTAGTTCATCCATAGCCCCTCGGGCAATCCACCACACCACCTGCTGAGAGTAGGGTATTACACCACAATGGTGCCTCGAACCAGTATAAATCTCTATCTTTGTGTCTCTATGAGCTCTCTACAGCTAGGCTAGGGAGGATCGCGAGTAGGCGAGGCTGGGCAGGTTGAGATCTCCACTACGCACCCAGTGTTCGAGACATGTCACGGGTTGCGGATCTCGAAATCCGACATTTAGCGCGCCGAGTAGAGGTTGAGGAGTCTTGGATTAAGGGGTCCTCGGACGGCCGGACTATATACTTTGGCGGACTGTTGGACCATGAAGATGCAAGATTGAAGACTTCGTCCGATGTCTGCAGGGTGGGTCTCTCGTTTGCATGGAAGGCAAGCTTGGAAGTCGGATATGTAGATCTCCTTCTCTGTAACCGACTACGTGTAACCCTAGCCCCCTCCGGTGTCTATATAAGCCGGAGGGCTTAGTCCGTGGGACAACAACAATCATAATCATAGGCTAGCTTCTAGGGTTTAGCCTCTCTGATCTCGTGGTAGATCAAGCTGTTGTAATACTCATATCATCAAGATCAATCAAGTAGGAAGTAGAATTATTACCTCCATCGAGAGGGCGAACACTGGTAAACATCGTGTCCCGCTCCGTACCATTAGCCTTAGATACACAGTTTCGGGCGCCCTACCGAGATCCGCGGTTTGACATTGACATTGGTGCTTTCATTGAGAGTTCCTTGTGTGTCGTCACGATAAGTCTTAATGGCTCCTTCAATCGTCTTCAACGATGCGGTCCGAGTGAGTTTTCCTCCCGAACAGATCTTCGTATTGGTGCCTTACGTCTGCGAGGCCAACTTCGCTTGGCCATCTGGGCAGATCGATAGCTTCGCACAGCCATGAGTCAGGTTTGGAAGCTCAAACTACACTTTGTGTTTGAGCCCATGTCATATCATGCGGCGATCACGATGATCATGACTTAGATCTATCATCGGACGGTGTTTGTGAATCACTGCGGCTGCTGACCTTCAATCTGGAGCAGATCGTGCCATCCGAGGGCGGGTGGATGGACCCCGCCAAGGAGGCCGCACCCTCAGCGGCGTTAGAGCCGAACACTGACCTCACCTCCTATGAGGCCGGTGTCATCGGACCCTCAGACTCGTCTTCGGCTATAGGCTCCGAACCGCGCACGTCCGTGCCTATCAAATCTGATTGGGCATCGATCATGGAGTTTACCTTTGCGGATATCTTTCAGCACTTCGCCTTTGGGCGGCGTGCTGGAATTCGTGAGTCTCTCTTTGTTAGGAGACCCTTGGTGAACTATGTTGGCTGGAGTGGGAGCGGATGATGGGAACATTAGTTCCCCACCACCACCCATAATAACCACTGTCGACGACTTAACGACCGCAGCTTGACCGACTCTGAAGACATCGGCGGTATGGGCGGCGATGTTGGAAACGAGCAGGAACCACCGCCCATAGAGGCGCTAGATAACTCACCTCATCATATGATATATACATGGTGGACACCCCAAAAAGAAAGCAATGGCGAGGATGCAGCGGAGGACAATCCCATCAATCAGCAACCAAAGCGGCAGCGTGGCGCCCGCTCCAAATCTGCCACGGTAAAAACAGCGATAACAATGCAAGAAGAAATAATACCCGGTCGACTCCAAAGAAGCGCGACCCCATGGAGCCCAGCGATGGAGCAGGATGATCCGGGGGCGGTGAACATAGTCAGCGGGCGGTATCCGATCCGCAGAGATGCCAAGGGTAAAACTCATCAATCTATCTCGGAGAGAGAACAGTCCGGACGACGATGCACTCATCATCCGGAAAAACACTTGGAACAAGAGAACCTCCATAGAAGGCTTATTGCCACCAAGGAGCTTGAAAGCGAAGCAAAGGCTCAAGGCAGCGCGAGATCGCTCAACGCCGAGATGGAACAAAGTGCTCCGACCTGAAGAAAAATATGGTGGCGATCGCCACACAAGAAACTACCAGCGCAAACTGCTGCCCAAATTCGAGGGCGAGGCCATAGAGCCCATTCGGCGAAAAATATCTGACCCGTCGGCGAACCGACCACCAGTGGCGCGACGGAGGGCTGCTAATGATGCCACACACAAGTCGATTACCGATTTACATGAGGCTCTGGACAAAAAATCCGGTATGGCCAGGTCCATCTATGGATCTAGGGCGTGCTCGACACAGGATCCTAGCGACCAAAAGCGATCATATTGATTGAATACCAGCTCGGAATCAACACCGAGCACAACAACCGTCAGCATGCCATGACACATCCAAATACGAGGCACCGTGCACCCACATGCTTCACCGGATGAGGTGCTAGACCATGAATTTCGGAAGGATTTAAACCCATGAATATAGAGGCATCTGAGCGGCGAGCGGACCTAGGGAGTGCGGATTGAAGACTTTATCCTTCACATCCATGCGCGTGGATATGATCTCCATGCCATAAAATACCTGCGCCTCATGTTGAAAGGACTAGCTCGGCCTTTGGTTGAAAAGCCTCCCGAAAACTCAATTGGAAGTTGGGAGGAACTTGAGGATGCTTCGGGGCCAATTTTCAAGGGACCTATGTCCGACCTCCGGATCACGAGCGATTTAAGTCACATAATCCAACAACGGAGAGTCACCCGAAAGCTTTGGAACAGATTTCTCACTAAGAAGAATCAAATCATCGATTGCCCGGACATGAAGCCTTAGCGGCTTTCAAGCCGCGATGTCACGGGACAAATGGCTGCATGAACACCTCGGCGAAAAACCAAGGACAATGGCAGCCCTAACAAGCCTTATGACCCGCTTTTGCGCGGGCGAGGACAGTTGGCTGGCCCGTAGCGGCACCGGCAACCCAGGCACATCCGAAGTCAGGGATGGCAACGGGAAGCCATGACGCAATAAAAACAAGCGTCAAAACAATAATGACAACCCAGATAGCACGGCGGTCAACGCCGAATTTAGGGGCTCTCGACCCAGTCAATGGAAAAAGCCATTTAAAGGCAGCAGCGATGGACCGTCCAACCTAAATAAGATTTTAGACAAATCATGTCAGATTCATGGCACCCCGAAAAACCTGCAGATCACACCCACGAGAGTGCTAGGTTTTCAAACAGGTACGACAAGCTAAGCGCCCGAACACAAAGGAGGAGGCGCCAAGTGAAGGCGAGGATGAGCCTACTTGACCGAACAATGGGGGCGAGAAAAAATTCCACGAAGTCAAAAGCAGTGAATCTGATTTACACAACTCACATACCAAGAGAAAGCATAGCCAGCACTCAAGAGACATATCTGATGTAGAGCTAAATCGCCCCCAAGTTCAATCCTTGGTCAGCCTGCCCGATCACCTTTGATCGCGAGGATCATCGACTAGTATCGACCGCGGAGGATCGGCTGCCTTGGTGCTCGATTCAATAATTGGCGGATACCATCTCACATGAGTCCTTATGGGCCGCGGCGATAGTCTCAATCTGATATATCGAGGACACTATCCATAAAATGGGGATAGACCGTCAGAATCAGCCAAAGTAATACTACCTTTAAAGGAGTAATACCGGGCATAGAGGCCCGCTACCTGAGGCTCTCTAGTACTATAGGTTGTATTCGGTTCTCCGAGCAACTTGAAGCGAAAATTAATCTTGAGATCGCTCCATTCTGAAGAGGCTATCACGCACTACTTGGAAGAACGGCCTTCGCTCGTTTTAATGTAATCTTGCACTCGCTTATCTTAAGCTTAAGATGCAGTCCACATAGGCGTCATCATAGTTAGCGGAAATCTGAGCATTCCTTACGTGCGGAAGAATATGTGGCGGCTCTAGCAGCGAACAACTGAAGCAGCCTCCCAGCCAGAATAAATGATGCGGTCGTCAAGACCACATACGATTAGGCGAGTCGGCGCACCACCGGTTGTAACAACCCGGATAAACCGAGCTTGGATCGATGGATATACCCCCATAGGTGGTGCTAGGGGCTGTCGCATGTAAAAAGCCCATAGTCGGCTTGACCCTATTAATACAATAATAGTTGCATTTTCATGATTCATAATAACCAACTTTTTGCGAAGTCTTTCACACAGTTTTCCTTTTTCTGAGATGATCATCGTGCTACACCCTTCGAGGATCACGGCTGCGCGGAGACAAAGGCGCGAGGCGTGTAGAAGGGCCCGCTCAAGGTTTCTTTTAGATTAAAACCTCGTAAACCTTTTTTATGTATCTTGTTGCTTCATACCCTCCGGACCTTAACACAGGAGGGAGGGATCTGGCGTTATTGGCATTCCGTCAAGCGGATGAATGCATTTACCTAGAAACTCGGGGCTCATTATCAAGGCGTTACTCAGCCCAATATATGTTGTAAAGTCCGAATACCTTAAAGTGTTTGGCGTCCACGAGTTTGGCCTTATATGCATCTCTGAATCATGTCTTTGGTCGAATGTTGGGTTTGCCCGGCTCCGTGTTTGCTACCTTCGTTCCGCTCTGTCGGCTAAGGTGGCACCGGAGAACTCTGCAATTCTGCCCTGGTTCATCTGGATGAGCACCTCCGTGAAAGCGGCGGTATCTGATATGGCGCGAGACTGGTCGACCACTCGATGACTCAGCGGAATCTTCGCGATTCCTCGCATTGAAGGACGGTTTCTGGTCATATACATCGCCACCGTATTTGGATGAGCAGCGGAAGTACCGGGGCTATATAGTAGCCCGTCAAACTCCTATGGCTAAGTGAAAGTGTTAAAGCTATATAGTCCGATTGCCTGGTTAGCGTGCTATCACCTCATAACGGACCAAGGCGTTGGATCAAGAAGTGTGACTCGCGCTTTCTCTAATACCCCGCATTATATGCGTGGGGGTTAAGCCGGCTTATTGCAAACTTTCAGGTTATATACATACATAAGCGACCGCTAAGAGGCACTATAATACTTTAGAAAGTATAAACACAACCTTTATAATAAAAATAGCATTGTTTTACAATTGAGATACATGTCACTTTCGAACATGGTACTCTTGACACGAGCCTCTATTAAGCGGGCGCCTTCTCGGACTTCTTCAAAATAGTGCTCGGCGGGTCCTAGCCTCCGTCGGACCCAGGTCACAATAAGTGGCCTCCATCCCTGCCCAATATGTTTTAACACGGGCGAGAGCCATCCAGCACCCTCTATGCTGCGCCGACCTCTTCACAGCGTCGATATCGCGACACAGCGCCAAGGAATTGTTGCACTAAACCAAAATTACTGTCGGCCTTGGTCCTTTGGCCAAAATGATCCCGACAAACCTCATAGCAAGCCCGGACAACCTATGGAGCTCGGCCCATGCGGCCATCTTTTAATTCAATGGCAGTGGACGCGTCGGGGCACTGAACTACAACCAGAACAAACTTTCCACCTCATGATCTTTCCGATCCTTGAAAAACTCAGTCGCATCAGCAACACTCTTTGCCAAATCCGCGTACGCGTCTGCAGCACTCCATAACTGATCCAGAGGGGCATACTTTGGATCTCCGAACTTCATCCACACCAAAAAGGGCCTCCCAACGTTATATCTCGGCTTCACGAAACTCCTCCCTTATCCCTCTAATTTGAGGCGAGTTTCCTTGGCTGCCTCAAGGCCTTCTTGGTCACCACTTTAAGCAGCTTTCCTTTCCTTTTCAAAAGGCGATGGCGGCGGTGGCATCTTTCAGCTCAACAACCATCTTGGCTATTTTTCTTCACTCTGGCGATGAGCAGCTGTTCGGCTCTTAACTCTTGACCACCTTCAAGGCGACCGCATCACTTAATACGGCTTGTTCTTTGGCTTGGGCAAGTTCATGAAGGAGTCTCCACGTGGTAGCTCCATCTGCGATCACAACATATTATAGATACTAGCATCATGCTCCTCTTAATATTTGCTGATAAGCCGAAAATACATACCCTATGCCTCGTCAAGCCGCTTGTTCACAAGCGCAATGTCGGCATCTGCCACGTCAAGCTGCTACTTCGGTTCGGCAAAATCGGCAGTCCGGCCAGCCGCCGGACCCTCCACTGCCTGCACATGGAAGCAACGCGATCATTGCGTGGGACTATGATCATCTGTTTGCCACCTGGATGGCAGCGAGTCTCGAGGCTACTATTTATCTGAGCACACCTGGCGTGTGCGATGCAAATCAAAAATGCATATATTATTTTGCGTACCTCAAAGCCTCTTAGCAGGCTCGTAAAAGCTTCATTCAAACCACTTTTGGCGGATGAAATCCTCTCAACCACCGTACCCATTAAGATGCGATCGCCTATGAGATAGCCGCTTGCTCCATAAGACCCATCGGTTGTGTCGGTTGAGTGCGAACAATCCCGAACTCTTTTGTTGCTCTTCCTTGGGGCGAATACTCCGGACTTGGCGGCGAAGTGTTAACTTCCGGCCTTGGCGGATCGGAGAATCCTCTGTGGCGACACCTCGGGTCGTCGCCCCATGTGCGGGGAGGCGGGAGGCGTTTGCTCTCCATCATCTCGAAAGAAGATCCCCAAAGACAAACTCTGTGGAGAAGGGCTACGATCGGTTGCAACATATATGTCTCGGTTATTATTCTCGAGAAAAAAAAGGATATACTTACCAAAGTACTTTTTTACTTACTTTCGGTTGAGGCTGGCCCCTTCTTGGCGCTATGTAGTAGGGCGCCCTCACAGTGCGGGGCCTCTGGCGAGATTCTTCCTCGTTTGGAAACCTCCGTTCCAAGTCTTGAGCGACCCTTTTCTTCTGTGAGGAGAGGATTTTAGATTCACCTCCCGATTATCCTCCTCGTGGAGCACTTACTCCCCGGTTTGGATGTGTAAAGTATGAAGCTCGCCTGTGGCTTCTCTATTCCTCCCCTCATCTTCTCCTGATGGCACCTGATATGGTGCACGCTCAAGCATCCTGGTTAATAAAGGATCCGGCGAGCCTTCGGGAAGGGGGGCCGAACACCTGATCCTCTCCGCCTTTCTTATCCAGCCCTGGCTGAGAGCAATGTTTCAGAATGATGTTGTAACAAATATAAAGAACGGCATGTTTGGTCGCGGAATTACTTACTTGGGTATCCGGGTGGTTGCATTTAAGACCCGCATCCTCGGTGGTGTCCGGACACTTTATTCGTGATCCAAAGAACAATCCATACATCCCTTGACGTCCGCCAAAGAATTGCTGAATAGTTCACGGTCCTTCGGGTTAAACTCCCACATACGGATAGATCGGCGTTGGCATGGCAGGACCCGGCGAACTAGCATTACTTGCATTACCTTGTGAGTGACATCCCTCTCAAGGAGGTCTCGGATGCGGTTTACAATGTCGACCGTCGTTAGCAGCCCCGATCCAGCCCTTGTTGACCCATAGCGCTAGTTGAGGCGGAGGGCAAGGCGGAAGCGGGGCCGCCACTTTGTACCTCGGGATCTGTGATGTAAAACTACTCCGTTGCCATAAATCGGACACTGTATTGATGAGAATCCCGTGATAAGGGAACACGATCTCTGCCGACAAAGGCGTGCCAATAAAACCGCCTCACAACCGTGCCTTGGCGAGGCTGGGAAAATGGTTTGAATAAAGACCGGGCGTGGCATGATGTCACGCTACAAAAAGTTGTCGGTGATTAAATTTGTGGAATATTGTGCTCTCTATGGTGGAATGTGGAATTTGTTTTGTAGAGCGGACATGATCCTTGTGTTAAAATCTTCTATGGAGTATTCGGAGAAGGAACCCGCCTTGCAATGCGAAGACAATCTATCGCCGGACTCATCGTCATTGAAGCCTGGTTAGGAGACTCTTGAGGAGTCTGGATTAAGGGTCCTCGAATAGCGGACTATATACTTTGGCGGACTGTTGGACTATGAAGATGCAAGATTGAAGACTGTCCGGGTGGGACTCTCGTTTGCGTGGAAGGCAAGCTTGGAAATTCAGATATGTAGATCTCCTTCTCTATAACTGACTCTGTGTAACCCTAGCCCCCTCCGGTTTCTATATAAACCAGAGGGCTTAGTCCGTAGGACAACAACAATCATAATCATATGCTAGCTTCTAGGGTTTAGCCTCTACGATCTCGTGGTAGATCAACTCTTGTAATACTCATATCATCAAGATCAATCGGCGAAGTAAGGTATTACCTCCATCAAGAGGGCCGAACACAGGTAAACATCGTGTCCCCGACCTCCTATTACCATTAGCCTTAGACACACAGTTTGGGACCCCCTACCGAGATCCCCGGTTTGACACCAGAGGGGTGTGTGGAATCCTCTTCCTCGACCTCTAGATCATGCCAGACCCATATGGCTCTCCTCCGTCGGCCTCGTCGACATCGTCCCAGAGCGCCCGAGGCTGCGCTCCGCCTACTGCCTGCGGCAAGTGCAATGCCGCCCAATTTCGGCGGAGATGCCGCGCGCTCTGACAACGCGGCGGATCGAACCCTTTCTTTAGGCATACGAGGAAGCAGTTTTGGCGGCTGGTGGAGATGACAAGGTGAAGGCCAACTGGTTCCCCATGGCCCCTCGTGGCGCACCACGCGCTGGCTGCTCAACCTGCCGGCATCTTCGTGGCATCTGGGAGGCTGCGCGACCTCTTCCTCGCCCACTCTGGCAGCAGCGCCCCTGGTCATCGCAGCTCTCTGGGCGGCTCGTGGCGCCACCCTCCGACCGCCCGTCAAGCGGTTCTACCGTGGGGCAAGCGACACTCAAGCGGGCTCGAGGCTCCCCCGGGCTGGGCGGCGCCCCAAGTTGACCTCGCCTTCGGCCCCGAAGATCACCCCGCCGCCACGATGGGGGCAGGTGCGCTCCCGATGCTCTGCACCCCCACCATCCGTCACGTGGCGATCACCAGGACCCTCATCAGCGGCGGGGCGGCCTCAGCGTACTCTCCCGGAGGTGTTGGCCTGCTCACGTGCCGCCGATCGGCTCCGCCCCTCCAAGCCCTTCTCCGGAGTTGAAGCGGCTCCACCGAGCCCTTGGGTAGATCCTCCTCCCTATAACCTTTTGGACCCATGACAACTACCGTGCCGAGCTCGTCAACTTCAACATCGCCAAGATCAACCTGCGTACAGCGCTATTGCAGGATACCTAGCCTTGGCGCGGTTTATGGTTGCGACCCACCGCGTACAACCTCATGAAGATGCAGGGCGACAGCGGTGTCCTCACGGTGGCGAGGAGACACCAAAGAGGCGCTGCAAGCCCTCAAGCTTCGCCTTCAAGACAGCGCGACCGTGGTACCCGGCAGAAGGAGGATCGAGGAGCCCAGGCGGCGCTGCCAAGAAAAGCGATTGTTCTCTCGGGACCGAGCGAGATGAAGCAGTGCGGTCTGCGAGGGCAGAATGGCCAGCGCCACCTTCACCATAAGGGCTGGCTCCCTCGGGACCAGAGGAGGCGATCAACTTTGCGAGCCAACAAGGATGTATTCACAGGAACCCAAACACCTTGCGGGGTCCCGGGGTTAATCCACACCGTCGAGTATGCCCAAATGTGTGGTCGGTGAAGCGGAAGGCTGTTGGCGATCCCGAAAGCGAGCCTTCATCATCCAAGAGACCCGTAAGCTACAAGCCGCGAGGGTCATCGAGAGTCGCGGTATCGAGTGGTGGCGAACCCGTCATCATCCCCAAGAAAGGAGGGAAGGGCGCATGTGTGTCTACTTCACCAACCTCAACAAGGCCTACCCTCAAGATGTTGGGGAGCGTAGTAATTTCAAAAATTTCCTACGCTGCGCAAGATCATGGTGATGCAGCGAGAGAGAGTGTTGTCTACATACCCTTGTGACCGACAGGCGGGCGATCTGGCGTAGAGGAAGTAGTCGTGCGTTCTCCTCGCGATCAACCGATCCAGCACCTTTACTCCGGCGCCTCCGAGTTCTTGACACGTACATCTCGGTGGCGCTCCTCGGGCTCCGATCCGGCAAAGCTCCGGGAGAGAGTTCCGTCGGCCGAGCAGCGTGGTGGCGATCTTGATGTTCTACCGCGCGGGCTTCGCCTAAGCACCGCTTCTGATATGACCGAGGTGGAATATGGTGGAGGGGCACCGCTGCAGCTGAGAGCGATCTCAGGATCAACCACGTGTCTTAGGGTGCCCCTGCCCCGTATATAAAGGAGCAAGGGAGGGCCGGCCGGCCCTAGAGAGCGCCAAGGGAGAGTCCTCCTCTAGTGGGAGTAGGACTCCCTTTCCTAATCCAACTAGGAGGGAAGGGGAAAGGAAGGAGAGGGAGAGAGGAAAGGGGCGCGCCCCCTCCTTGTCCAGTCGGACTCCTCATGGGGCGCCACCTCTGGCGCAGCCCTCTCTCTCCCCTCGTGGCCCATTAAGGCCCATTACTTCCCGGGGGTTCGGTAACCCCTCGGCACTGATGATATCGAAACCACTCGGAACCATTCCGAT
Organism: Aegilops speltoides; assembly: GCA_021437245.1. Lineage (NCBI taxonomy): Eukaryota > Viridiplantae > Streptophyta > Magnoliopsida > Poales > Poaceae > Aegilops > Aegilops speltoides. Next base: position 15,888 of record JAHHZJ010001892.1, read on the forward strand.
GTCGAACATAGCTGTCAATATATCAATCTTTCGTCTCGACCATTCCGAGACTCCTCGTCATGTCGTGATCACATCCGAGTCCGAACTCCTTCGGTACATCAAAATACACAAACTCATAATATAACCGTCGCCGAGACCTTAAGTGTGCGGACCCTACGGTTCGAGAACAATGTAGACATGACCGAGACCGTCTCCGATCAATAACCAATAGCGGGACCTGGATGCCCATATTGGCTCCTACATATTCTCGAAGATCTTTATCGGTCGGACCGCATAACAACATCGTTTGTTCCCTTTGTCATCGGTATGTTACTTGCCGAGATTCGATCGTCGGTATCAATACCTAGTTCAATATCGTTCAAGCAAGTCTCTTTACTCGTTCCGTAATACATCATCTTGCAACTAACTCATTAGTTGTAATGCTTGCAAGGCTTAAGTGATGTGCATTACCGAGAGGACCGAGATACCTCTCCGACATTCGGAGTGACAAATCCTAATCTCGAAATCGCCAACCCAACAAGTACCTTCGGAGACACTGTAGAGCACCTTTATAATCACCTAATTACGTTGTGGCGTTTGGTAGCACACAAAGTGTTCCTCTAGTAAGCAGGAGTTGCATAATCTCATAGTCATAGGAACATGTATAAGTCATGAAAAAGCAATAGCAACATACTAAGCGATCGGGTGCTAAGCTAGCTGAATGGGTCATGTCAATCGGATCATTCAACTAATGATGTGATCCCGTTAATCAAATAACAACTCTTTGTCCATGGTTAGGAAACATAACCATCTTTGATTAACAAGCTAGTCAAGTAGAGGCATACTAGTGACACTCTGTTTGTCTATGTATTCACACATGTATTATGTTTCGGTTAATACAATTCTAGCATGAATAATAAACATTTATCATGATATAAGGAAATAAATAATAACTTTATTATTTCCTCTAGGGCATATTTCCTTGAGTCTCCCACTTGCACTAGAGTCAATAATCTAGATCACATCACCATGTGATTAACATCGATAGTTCACATCATCATGTGATTAACACCCATAGTTCACATCACCATGTGACCAACACCCAAAGGGTTTACTAGATTCAGTAATCTAGTTCACATCGCTATGTGATTAACACCCAAAGAGTACTAAGGTGTGATCATGTTTTGCTTGTCGAGAATCTTAGTCAGCGGGTCTTTCATATTCAGATCCGTTATGTATTTTGCAATTTTCTATGTCTACAATGCTCATGCTGAAGCTACTCTAGCTAATTGCTCCCACTTTCAATATGTATCTAGATCGAGACTTAGAGTCATCGGATCGGTGTCAAAACTTGCATCGGCGTAACCCTTTACAGCGAACCTTTTGTCACCTCCATAATCGAGAAACATATCCTTATTCCACTAAGGATAATTTTGACCAATGTCGATGATCTACTCCTAGATCACTATTGTACTCCACCCAAACCGGTGTAGGGTATACAATAGATCTGGTACCTGACATGGCATACTTTATAGAACCTATGGCCAAGGCATAGGAATGACTTTCATTCTCTTTCTATCTTACCGTGGTGGGTTTTGAGTCTTACTCAATTTCATACCTTGTAACCAGGCAAGAACTTTTCTTTGGTATTTCCATTTTGAACTACAAAATCTTGTCAAGGTATGTACTCATTGAAAAAACTTATCTAGCGTCTTGATCTATCTCTATAGATCTTAATGCTCAATATGTAAGCAGCTTCACGAGGTCTTTCTTTGAAAAACTCCTTTTAAACACTCCTTTATGCTTTGCGAGAATAATTCTACATTATTTCGATCGACAATATGTCATTCACATATACTTATCGAAATGTTGTATTGCTCACTCACTTTCTTGTAAATCAGGCTTCCTTTGCAAGTCTGTATAAACTATATCTTTGATCAACTTATCAAAGCGTATATTCAACTCGAGATGCTTGCACCAGTCCATAGATGCACATTTTGTTAACACCTTTAGGATCGACAAAACCTCTTGGTTGCATCACATACAACTCTTCTTTAATAACTCCATTAAGGAATGCAGTTTTGTTTATCCATTTGCAGATTTCATAAAATCGGCAATTGCTAACATGATTCGGACAGACTTTTAAGCATCGTCTGGTGAGAAAATCTCATTGTATTCAACATCTTGAACTTTGTCAAAAACCTTTTTCGACAAGTCTAGCTTTGTAGATAGTAACACTACTATCAGCGTCCGTCTTCCTTATACAATATGGCTTGCCGATCATCGGGCAACTCCACCAAAGTCCACACTTTGTTCTCATACATGGATCCCATCTCAGATTTCATGACCTTAAGCCATTTCGCGGAATCTGGGCTCATCATCGCTTCCTCATAGTTCGTAGGTTTATCATGGTCTAGTAACATGACTTTCGAACAGGATTACCGTACCACTCAGTGCGGACCGTACTCTCAGTAGACCTACGAGGTTACTGTAGTAACTTGATCTGAAGTTTCATGATCATCATCATTAGCTTCCTCACTAATTGGTGTAGGAATCCTTTGGAACTGTTTTCGTGATGAAATACTTTCCAATTCGGGAGAAGGTACAAATTACCTTATCAAGCTCCACTTTCCTCCACTCACTTCTTTGAGGAAAACTCCTTCTCTAGAAAGGATCCATTCTTAACGAATGTCTTGCCTTGGATCTGTGATAGAAGGTGTACCCAACAATTTCCTTTGGGTATTCTATGAAGCGCACTTTTTCGATTTGGGTTTGAGCTTATCGGGATGAAACTTTTTCACATAAGCATCGCAGCCCCAAACTTTAGAAATGACAACTTTGGTTTCTTGCTAAACCACAGTTCATATAGTGTCGTCTCAGCAGTTTAGATGGTGTCCTTTTTGCGTGAATGCAGTTGTCTCTAATGCATGATCCCAAAAGCGATATTGGTAAATCGGTAGAAACATCATAGATTGTACTATATCCAATAAAAATGCAGTTATGATGTTGGACACACCATTATGATGTGGTGTTCGGTGGCATGAATTTGTGAAACTATTCCACATTGTTTTAATTGAAGACCAAACTCGTAACTCAAATATTTGTCTCCATGATCAGATCGCAGAAACTTTATTTTCTTGTTACGATGATTTTTCCACTTCACTCTGAAATTCTTTGAACCTTTCAACTATTTCAGACTTATGTTTCATCAAGTAGATATACCCATATCTGCTCAAATCATCTGTGAAGGTCAGAAAATAACGATACGCATGAGCCTTAACACTCATTGGATCGCATACATCGGTATGTATTATTTCCAATAAGTCGGTTGCTCGCTCCATTGTTCAGGAAGCGGAGTCTTAGTCATCTTGCCCATGAGGCATGGTTACATAAGCATCAAGTGATTCATAATCAAGTGATTCCAAAATCCCATCAGCATGGAGTTTCTTCATCGCTTTACCTAATATGACCTAAGCGGCAGCATACAAATAAGTTGCACTATCATTATTAACTTTGCATCTTTTGGCCTCAATATTATGAATATGTGTATCACTACGATCGAGATCCAACAAACTATTTTCATTGGGTGTATGACCATTGAAGGTTTTATTCATGTAAGCAGAACAACAATTATTCTCGATTTTAAATGAATAACCGTATTGCAATAAACATGATCAAATCATACTCATGCTCAGCATAAGCGCTAAATAACATTTATTTAGGTTTAACACTTATCCGAAAGTATAGGGAGTGTGCGATGATGATCATATCAATCTTGGAACTACTTCCAACACTCATCGTCACTTTCCCTTCAACTAGTCTCTGTTTATACGTAACTCCTGTTTGAGTTACTAATCTTAACAACCGAACAAGTATCAAATACTCATGGGCTACTATAAACACTAGTAAGGCACACATCAATAACCTGTATATCAAATATACCCTTGTTCATTTGCCATCCTTCTTACCCACCAAATATTGAGGGCATTTCCGTTTCGGTGACCATTCCCTTTGCGATTATAAGCACTCGGTTTAGGCTTTGGTTCAGCTTTGGGCTTCTTCATGGGAGTGACAACTTGCTTGTCTTTCCACTTGAAGTTCCTTTTCTTTCCTTTGCCCTTTTCTTGAAACTAGTGATCTTGTCAACCATCAACACTTGATGCTCTTTCTTGATTTCTACCTTCATCGATTTCAACATCACGAAGAGCTCGGGAATCATTTTCATCATCCCTTGCATACTATAGTTCATCACGAGTTCTACTAACTTGGTGATGGTGACTGAAGATTACTGTCAATCACTATCTTATCTGGAAGATTAACTCCCACTTGATTCAAGCGATTGTAGTACCCGGACAATCGAGCACATGCTCACTAGTTGACGATTCTCCTCCATCTTTTAGCTATAGAACTTGTTGGAGACTTCATATCTCTCAACTCGGGTATTTGCTTGAAATATTAACTTCAATTCTGGAACATCTCATATGGTCCATGATGTTCAAAACATCTTTGAAGTCCGATTCTAAGCCATAAAGCATGGTGCACAAAACTATCAAGTAGTCATCATATTGAGCTAGCCAAACATTCATAACGTGCGCATCTGCTCCTGCAATAGGTCATCACCTAGCGGTGCATTAAGGACATAATTCTTACGTGCAGCAATGAGGATAAACCTCGGATCACGGATCCAATCGCATCATTGCTACTAACATTTTCAACACAATTTTCTCTAGGAACATATCAAAATAAACATATGAAAGCAACAATGCAAGCTATTGATCTTACAACATAATTTGCAAAATACTACGGGACTAAGTTCATGATAAATTAAAGTTCAATTAATCATATTACTTAAGAACTCCCACTTAGATAGACATCCTCTAATCCTCTAAGTGATCACGTGATCCAAATCAACTAAACCATAACCGATCATCACGTGAGATGGAGTAGTTTTCAATGGTGAACATCTTATGTTGATCATATCTACTATATGATTCACGCTCGACCTTTCGGTCTCGTGTTCGAGGCCATATCTGCATATGCTAGGCTCGTCAAGTTTAACTTTGAGTATTCGCGTGTGCAAAACTGGCTTGCACCGTTGTAGATGGACGTGGAGCTTATCACACCGATCATCATGTGGTGTGCAGGCACGACAAACTTTGGCAGCGGTGCATACTCGGGGAGAACACTACTTGATAATTTTAGTGAGAGATCATCTTAAAATGCTACCATCAATCAAAGCAAGATAAGATGCATAAAGGATAAACATCACATGCAATCAATATAAGTGATATGATATGGCCATCATCTTCTTGTGCTTGTGATCTCCATCTCCAAAAGCACCATCATGATCACCATCGTCACCGGTAGCGACACCTTGATCTCCATCGTAGCATCGTTATCGTTTACACCATCTATTGCTTCTCGACTATCGCTACCGCTTAGTGATAAAGTAAAAGCAATTACGAGCGTTGCATTTCATACAATAAGCGACAACCATATGGCTCCTGCCGATTGCCGATAACCGGTTACAAAACATGATCATCTCATACAATAAAATATAGCATCATGTCTTGGCCATATCACATCACAACATGCCCTGCAAAAACAAGTTAGGCGTCCTCTACTTTGTTGTTGCAAGTTTTACGTGGCTGCTACGGGCTGAAGCAAGAACCAATCTCACCTCGCATCAAAACCTAGCGATACTTCGTCAAATAGACTCAGTTTTAACCTTCTCAAGGACGGGCGTATTTTCAGTTCAACTAAAGTTGGAGAAACGACCCGCTAGCCACCTTTGTGCAAAAGCGCGGTAGAAACAGTCTCGGCGTAAGCGTCTGGCGTAATGTCGGTCCGGGCGCTTCATCCAACAATACCGCTGAACCAAAGTATGACATCTTTGGTAGGCAGTATGACTTATATCGTCCACAACTCACTTGTGTTCTACTCGTGCAAAACATCAAACCATAAAATCCTAGGCTCGGATGCCCTTTGTTGGGGCGTAGTAATTTCAAAAATTTCCTCGCTACCGCAAGATCATGGTGATGCATAGCAGCGAGAGGAGAGTGTTGTCTACATACCCTTGTGAACCCGGCGAGCGATCACAACATAGAGAAGTAGTCATCGTTCTCCTCGCGATCAACCGATCGGCGCGTTACTCCGGCGCCTCCAGGTTCTTGACACACGTACAGCTCGGTGGCGCTCCTCGGGCTCCGATCCGCAAAGCTCCGGGGAGAGAGTTCCGTTAACTGACGGCGTGGTGGCGATCTTGATGTTCTACCGCGAGGGCTTCGCCTAAGCACGCTTCTGATATGACCGAGGTGGAATATGGTGGAGGGGCACCGCACTGCGGCTGAGAGCGATCTCAGGATCAACACGTGTCTTAGGGTGCCCCCTGCCCGTATATAAAGGAGCAAGGGAGGCGGCCGGCCCTAGAGTGCGCCAAGGGAGGAGTCCTCCTCCTAGTGGGAGTAGGACTCCCTTTCCTAATCCAACTAGGAGGGAAGGGAAAGGAAGGAGAGGGAGAGAGAGAGAAAGGGGCGCGCCCCCTCCTTGTCAGTCGGACTCCTCATGGCGGGGGGAGGCGCCACCTCCTGGTGCAGCCCTCTCTCTCCCTCGTGGCCCATTAAGGCCCATTACTTCCCGGGGGTTCGGTAACCCCTCGGCACTCGTATTATCCGAAACCACTCGGAACCATTCGATGTCGAACATAGCTGTCCAATATATCAATCTTTACGTCTCGACCATTCGAGACTCCTCATCATGTCGTGATCACATCCGGGACTCGAACTCCTTCGGTACATCAAAATACACAAACTCATAATATAACCGTCGCCGAAACCTTAAGTGTGCGGACCCTACGGTTCGAGAACAATGTAGACATGACCGAGACACGTCTCGATCAATAACCAATAAGCGGGACCTGGGTGCCCATATTGGCTCCTACATATTCTCTGAAGATCTTTATCGGTCGAGACCGCATAACAACATCGTTTGTTCCTTTGTCATCGGTATGTTACTTGCAGAGATTCGATCGTCGGTATCAATACCTAGTTCAATCTCGTTACCGGCAAGTCTCTTTACTCCTTCGTAATACATCATCTGCATAACTAACTCATTAGTTGTAATGCTTACAAGGCTTAAGTGATGTGCATTACGAGAGGGCGAAGATACCTCTCCGACATTCGGAGTGACAAATCCTAATCTTGAAATCGCCAACCCAACAAGTACCTTCGGAGACACTGTAAACACCTTTATAATCAACCGATTACATTGTGACGTTTGGTAGCACACAAAGTGTTCCTCCGATAGCAGGAGTTGCATAATCTCATAGTCATAGGAACATGTATAAGTCATGAAGAAAGCAATAGCAACATACTAAGCGATCGGGTGCTAAGCTAGCTGAATGGGTCATGTCAATCGAGATCATTCAACTAATGATGTGATCCGTTAATCAAATAACAACTCTTTGTCCATGGTTAGGAAACATAACCATCTTTGATTAACAAGCTAGTCAAATAGAGGCATACTAGTGACACTCTGTTTGTCTATGTATTCACACATGTATCATGTTTCAGGTTAATACAATTCTAGCATGAATAATAAACATTTATCATGATATAAGAAATAAATAATAACTTTATTATTGCCTCTAGGGCATATTTCCTTCACAAGATCCTTTCCCGCTCCCTCGCATTGACCAGATCGTCGACTTCACCACCGAGTGCGACCTAGTGTGCTTCCTGGACGCCTTCTCCGGCTACCACCAGATCAAGATGGCCGTAGAGGATGTGGAGAAGAGGGCGTTCCTCACCCCATGCAGGGTGTATTGCTACACCTGCATGCCCTTTGGGCTACATAGCAGGAGCAACATTCTAGCGGTTGATGCACATCGCTTTGGGTTCACAGCTCGGGAGGAGCAGGAGGCCTACATCGATGATATAGTGGTAAAGTCTTGGGAGGCCAGGACTCTGATCGAAGATCTGGAGGAGACGTTCGCCAGCCTGCGCACGGTGGATCTTCTGCTTAACCCTGAGAAGTGTGTGTTCGGGGTCCCCTCCGGCAAGCTACTAGGCTTCTTGGTATCGCCTGAGAGGGATCGAGGCTAACCGGAAAGGTCAAGGCAATAGAAGACATGAAGCCCCATAGACCACTGAAGGAGATCCTGAAGCTGGCTGGCTCGTAACCTCACTTGGGCCTTCATTTCCAAGTTGGGGAAGCAGCGCCACCCGTTTTCAAGCTGATGAAAAGAAGGAGCCATTTGGTGGACCCCTAAGGTGAGCGCAGCCTTCCGGGAGCTCAAGATGTCGACCGGTCTGCCCGTGATGGTTGCACAGCGCCCTCTCGAGCCCTTGGTGCTCTATCTGGCGACAACCCGCACCAACAAGCGCCATGCTGGTAGCGTGATCGTCTCAGCGTATCTATAATTTTGATTGTTCCATGCTATTATATTACCCTTTTGGATGTTTATGGGCTTTATTTCACACATTTATATCATTTTTGGGACTAACCTACTAGCGGAGGCCCAGCCCGTCTTGCTGTTTTTTGCCTATTTGATTATTTGAAAGCGAATATCGAGCGAGTCCAAAGCGGAATGAAACCTCGGGGGCGTGATTTTTGGAGCGAGCGTGATCGGAAGGACTTGGAGTGCAAGCCAAGAAGCAGGCGAGGTGGCCACGAGATAGGAGGTCGCCCCTGTCTTGTGGGCCTCGGCGACCACCGATGTACTTCTTCCTCCTATATATACCTATGTACCCGAAAACATCCGAGAGCCAGCGAAACACAATTTCCTGCAAGTAACCTACGTATCCATGAGATCCCATCTTGGGGCCTTGGCGGCGCTCCGAGGAGGGAGAATCAACCACGAAGGGCTTCTACATCAACACCATAGCCCCTCCGATGAGTTGTGAGTAGTTTACCATAGACCTTCGGGTCCATAGTTATTAGCTAGATGGCTTCTTCTCTCTTTTTGGATTTCAATACAATGTTCTCCCCCTCTCTTGTGGAGATCTATTCGATGTAAACTCTTTTTGCGGTGTGTTTGTCGAGATCCGATGAATTGTGGGTTTATGATCAAGTTTATCTATGAGAAATATTTGAATCTCCTCTGAATTCTTTTATGTATGATTGAGTTATCTTTGCAAGTCTCTTCGAATTATCAGTTTGGTTTGGCCTACTAGATTGATCTTTCTTGCCATGGGAGAAGTGCTTAGCTTTGGGTTCAATCTTGCGGTGTCCTTTCCCAGTGACAGCAGGGGCAGCAAGGCACGTATTGTATTTTTGCCATCGAGGATAAAAAGATGGGGTTTATATCATATTGCTTAAGTTTATCCCTCTACATCATGTCATCTTTCTTAATGTGTTACTCTGTCCTTTATGAACTTAATACTCTAGATGCAGGCAGGAGTCGGTCGATGTGTGGAGTAATAGTAGTAGACGCAGGCAGGAGTCGGTCTACTTGTCACGGACGTGATGCCTATATACATGATCATGCCTAGATAATCTCATAATTATTAGCTTTTCTATCAGCTGCTCGACGATAATTTGTTCACCACCGTAATACTTATGCTATCTTGAGAGAAGACACTAGTGAAACCTATGGCCCCGGGTCTATCTTTTATCATATAAGCTTTCAATCTACTTTTATTTGTCTCTTTACTTTTTTCATCTATATTATAAAATACCAAAAATATATTTATCTTACCATACTATCTCTATCAGATCTCACTTTTGCAAGTGGCCGTGAAGGGATTGACAACCCCTTTATTGCGTTGGTTGCGAGTTCTTTGTTTGTTTGTGTAGGTGCGTGGGACTTTTGAGGAGCCTCCTCTTGGATTGATACTTGGTTCTCAAAAGCGGGGAAATACTTACGCTACTATTGCTGCAACACCCTTTCCTCTTCAATGAAAACCAACGCAAGCTCAAGACGTAGCAAGAAGGATTTCTGGCACCGTTGCCGGGGAGGTCTTCGCCCAAGACAAGACATACCAAGTACCCATCACAAACCCATCTCCCTCGCATTTACATTATTTGCCATTTGCCTCTTGTTTTCCTCTCCCCCACTTCACCCTTGCCGTTTTATTCACCCTCTCTTTCCCAATCTCCTCCTCTCTCTTCCGCTTGCTTTCTTCCTCCTTGCTTTTGTTTGCCGTTATGTCTGAAATTGGGGAGATTATTGTCGATATGGACAATAATGATAACATGGAAAATTCTGAGGCTCCGGCTGAAGAACCCCCTATCTTGCATACTAAAAGGTTTTGAATCGGCAGTGGTAACATTGTTGGAAAAGGTGTTATTCAAGATTTCTTTACTTGAGCCGGTGCTTTACCTTCCATGGGTGGTTCTATTCTTCATAGGACTAGTAGTCTTGCGGATGCTATCGCTATGCTTGTAGTTGAACTTGAAAGACAATTTATGCATATGCATCCTTGCATACAAAGATTTTTCTAGAATTTTCCAATATTGAGCATTCTTACATTAGCGTCTTTGTTACTATCTTTTGGCTCATGAGTTTAGATTTATAATAATAGAGGCCAAAAAAATCTTTGCGCACTATAAATTGGGCCTTGATCGTCCTCCCATAAGCGATCCTCTTTGATCAAGAGGAAATTAGGCGTTTTCAATCTTCGGACTATGTTGCTTTCAATGAAAACCTTAGAAAAAGGTTCCTACCAATATCTTGGTTGATAGAATTTCGAACTTAATAATGATTTTGCTCTTCAAAATAATGAGCTAGGATATTCTCTTGAGTATAGGCTCACGATATTTTGCCAAAAGAATGCTTTTAGTGATGAATTAGTTGTGTATTATGAAGGGCCAAAGAAGGAACCCATTCCTCCTGAGATTGATCTTGGGGACTTTTGTCCCACTAAATTTAGCCCTTTTGATTACTTTTGCTTGCCTCAAAGAAAACTTGCTACTGAACATAGAGAATATGAGATGAGTTTTCAAGATCTGTCTTATTATTATGGCACTACTTAGATCTATCTTCGCTTTTATGCCTAGCTAGGGGCGTTAAACGATAGCGCTAGTTGGGAGGCAACCCAATTTTATTTGTGTTTTTTGGTTTTGTTTCTATTTAGTAATAATTTTTGCATCTACCTTCTGTTTAAATGTGTTTTATCTTTTAATTAGTGTTTGTGCCAAGTAGAACCTATAGGATAACCTATGTTGATAGTTGATTTGATTCTGCTGAAAAACAGAAACTTTGCGCACGCAATTTAGTTTTTTAAATCGCAGGAGCGTGATTTTGCGTTGATTCATTTTGCTTCTGATCAATAGACAAATTGTCCAGGACTTCCTATTTTGGTAGGATTTTTAGAGTTTTAGAAGTTTGCGTTAATTCTGATTGCTACAGACTGTTCTGTTTTGACAGATTCTGCCTTTAGTGTGTTGTTTGCTTATTTGGATGCATCTATGGCTAGTAAAACAATTTATAAACCATAGAAGTTGGAATACAGTAGGTTTAACACCAAATTAAATAAAGAATGAGTTCATTACAGTACCTTATGTGGTGGTTTTCTTTTCTTTCACTAACAGACTTATAAGATTTCTGTTGAGTTTTGTGTTGTGAAGTTTTCAAGTTTTGGTAAAGCTTTGATGGACTATGGAATAAGGGTGGCAAGAGCCTAAGCTTGGGGATGCCCATGGCACCCCAGATATTCAGAATAGCCAAAGCCTAAGCTGGGATGCCGGAAGGCATCCCTCTTTAAATCTACATTCATTGGTAACTTTACTTGGAGCTATATTTTTATTAGCCACATGATATGTTTCTTGCTTGGAGCGTCGTGTATTATATTAGTCTTTGATTTTTAGTTTACCACAATCATCCTTGCTGTACACACTTTTGGGAGAATCACTTGATTAGAATTTTCTAGAATACTCTATGTGCTTCACTTATATTTTTTGAGCTTGATAATTTTTGCTCTAGTGCTTCACTTATATCTTTTAGAAACGGCGGTGGCTTAATTTTGAAGAAATTGCTAGTCTCTCATGCTTCACTTATATTATTTTGAGAGTCTTTTAGAACAGCGTGGTATTTTCTATGGTTACAAATTTGTTCCTAGAATGATGGCATCCAAGTTGGGTATAATAAAAACTATCATAGGAAGTGAATTGGATGCTATGATCAATTTGATGCTTGATAATTGTTTTGAGATATAAAGGTAGTAATGTTAGGGTCATGCTAGTGGGTAATTATGAAATTGAGAAATACTTGTGTTGAATTTAGCAAGTCCGTTGCATGCGTATGGTAAAAGTTGTGTGACAAATTTGTTGCATGAGATGCTCTTTTGATTGTCTTCCTTATGAGTGGAGGTCGGGATCGCGTGATGGTTAACTCCTACCAACACTTCCCCTAGGAGCATGCGTAGTAGTACTTTGCTTGAGGGCAAGTAGACTTTTGCAATAAGTATATGAGTTCTTTATGACTAATGTGAGTCCATGGATATCGCACACTCATCCTTCCACCTTTCTAGCCTCTATTATACCGCGCAACTTTAGCGGTATCTTGCACCATTATTTACCTTCCTCAAAACAGCCACCATGCCTACCTATTATGGCATTTCCATAGCCATTCGAGATATATTGCCATGCAACTTTCCACCTTCCGTTTATTATGACACGTTCCATCATTGTCATATTGCTCTTTGCATGATCATGTAGTTGACATCGTATTTGTGCATAAAGCCACCTTCATAATTTTCATACATGTCGCTCTTGATTCATTGCATATCGATACACCGCCGAGGCATTCATATAGAGTCATATCTTGTTCAAGCTTTGAGTTGTAATTCTTGAGTTGTAAATCAATAACGAGTGTGATGATCTTGATTATTAGAGCATTGTCTCGATTGAGGAAAGGATGATGAAGACTATGATTCCCCAAAAGTGTGATGAGGCTTGAACTTTACAAAAGAAAAAAAAAAAAGAAAGGCCAAAAAAGAAAAGCCAAAGAAAAAAAGAAAAAAAATAAAATGAGAGAAAAAGAGAAGGGACAATGCTACTATCTCTTTTCCACACTTGTGCTTCAAAGTAGCACCATGATCTTCATGATAGAGAGTCTCCTATGTTGTCACTTTCATATACTAAGTGGAATTTTTCATTATAGAACTTGGCTTGTATATTCCAATGATGGGCTTCCTCAAAATGCCCTAGGTCTTCGTGAGCAAGCGAGTTGGATGCACACCCACTTAGTTTCTTTTGTTGAGCTTTCATATATTTATAGCTCTAGTGCATCCGTTGCATGGCAATCCCTACTCACTCACATTGATATCTATTGATGGGCATCTCCATAGCCGTTGATCGCCTAGTTGATGTGAGACTATCTTCTCCTATTTTTGTCCTCACAACCACCACCTTATACCACCATAGCGCTATGTCCATGGCTTGCGCTCATGTATTGCGTAAGAGTTGAAAAAGCTGAAGCGCGTTAAAAAGTATGAACCAATTGCTTGGCTAAAACGGGGTTATGCATGATGGGAGTATTTTGTGTAATGAAAATGAAGCATGGCCTAACTATATGACTTTTGTAGGGATAAACTTTCTTTGGCTATGCTATTTTGATAGGACATGATTATTTGTTAGTATGCTTCGAAGCATTATTATTTGTATGTTTTATAAGCTTTTATCTTGAATCATTTGGATCTGAACATTCATGCCACAATAAAGAAAATTACATTGAGAATTATGCTACGTAGCATTCCACATCAAAAATTCTGTTTTTATCATTTCCCTACTCGAGGACGAGTAGGAATTAAGCTTGGAGATGCTTGATACATCTCCAACGTATCTATAATTTTTGATTGTTCCATGCTATTATATTACCCCTTTTGGATGTTTATGGGCTTTGTTTTACATATTTATATCATTTTTGGGACTAACCTACTAACCGGAGGCCCGGCCCGTATTGCTGTTTTTTTTGCCTATTTGATTATTTCAAAGAAAGGAATATCAAGCGAGTCCAAGCGGAATGAAACCTTGGGGCGTGATTTTTGGAGCGAGCGTGATCGGAGGACTTGGAGTGCAAGCCAAGAAGCAGCAGGCGGCCACGAGATAGGGCGGGCGCCCCTGTCTTGTGGGCCTCGGCGACCACGACATACTTCTTCCTCCTATATATACCTCGTGCCCGAAAACTTCCGAGGAGCCAGCGAAACACAATTTCCACCGCCGTAACCTCCTATATCCATAAGATCCCATCTTGGAGCCTTTGCGGTAACCGCCGGAGGAATCGACCACGGAGGGCTTATACATCAACACCATAGCCCCTCAGATGAGTTGTGAGTAGTTTACCACAGACCTTCGGTTCCATTGTTATTAGCTAGATGGCTTCTTCTCTCTTTTGGATCTCAATACAATGTTCTCCCCTCTCTTGTGGAGATCTATTCGATGTAAACTCTTTTTGCGGTGTGTTTGTAGAGATCCGATGAATTGTGGGTTTATGATCAAGTTTATCTATGAGAAATATTTGAATCTCCTCTGAATTCTTTTATGTATGATTGAGTTATCTTTGCAAGTCTCTTGAATTATCAGTTTGCTTTGGCCTACTAGATTGATCTTTCTTGCCATGGGAGAAGTGCTTAGCTTTGGGTTCAATCTTGCGGTGTCCTTTCGATGTGACGAGGCAGCAAGGCACTTATTGTATTGTTTCCATCGAGGATAAAAGATGGGGTTTATATCATATTGCTTGAGTTTATCCCTCGTCATGTCATCTTTCTTAATCGTTACTCTGTTCTTTATGTACTTAATACTCTCGATCAGGCAGAGTCGGTCGATGTGTGGAGTAATAGTAGTAGATCAGGCGGAGTCGGTCTAATTATCACGCAGACGTGATGCCTATATACATGATCATGCCTAGATAATCTCATAATTATTCACTTTTCTATCAATTGCTCGACGATGAATTTGTTCACCCACCGTAATACTTATGCTATCTTGAGAGAAGCCACTAGTGAAACCTATGGCCCCCGGGTCTATCTTTTATCATATAAGCTTTCAATCTACTTTACTTGCATCTTTACTTTTTTGCATCTATATTATGAAATACCAAAAACATATTTATCTTATCATATTATCTCTATTAGATCTCACTTTCACAAGTGGCCGTGAAGGATTGACATCCCTTTATTGCGTTAGTTCGAGTTCTTTGTTTGTTTGTGTAGGTCGTGGGACTTTTGAGGAGCCTCCTATTGGATTGATACCTTGGTTCTCAAAAGCTGATGGAAATACTTACGCTACTATTGCTACATCACCCTTTCCTCTTGAAGGAAAACCAGCATAAGCTCAAGACATAGCATAGCACTAAGGAAGGAGCACCGAGTCAGAAAGCTGCGGCGGGATGCGCAACTTGACAAGCAAAGTGTAGCACACCGGGAGAGGCACCTAAAGTCTCGGCGGCGGCGATCGACATTCCTCCTGAGGCCACAAGTGACCCTTGACTATCAAGCTCGGAGCACATGCCTCATGAGGCGAAAGAGCAATGCCCTCTTGAAGAACTAGATTCTGCGATGCCTCCCCCTCGTTGAGCACCCGTTTGCCCGTCGGCCTGAGTACTAAGGAGGCCAGACACGATACCCCATGCCACGAAGCTCTTGCTCGCACTTCTAGTCGCCTCTAGGAAGTTCGCCACTAATTTCAAGGCCACCCCATCAAAGTTGTCTCAGCATACCCACTAGAGAGGGTGCTCCGGAGCCCGAACGCAGCCGGGCGAGTTGCTGAATGGAACATTGAGCTTCAAGCATTTGATCTCGAGTTCAGTACCATCAGGGTCATCAAGGGCGCGCCCCTCGCTGACTTTGTGGCCGAGTGGACCGACGCTCCAGACCATGGAGGAGGCGAGGACTGCTCCCTCCTGCCAGGAGATGAAGAGCCAAACGGATGGTCATGTACTTTCATGGGGCGTTTGCTCGGCAAGGCGTAGGGGCGGGGGCCATCCTCATCTCGCCCACCAAGGACAAGCTTTGCTATGCAGTACAACTCTGCTTTCAGCGGGGCGAGAAGGTCTCCAACAACATCGCGAGAATTTGAAGGCTTGCTCGGCGGGCTCGGGGCGCGACATCTAGGGGTAAAAGCGCCTCACCATCAACAGCGATTCTCAACTTCTCATCAATTTCTTCAACAAGGAATACCGCCTAGGGCGAACACATGGGCGTACCTAGAAGAGGTCGCATAAGATGGAGAAAGCGGTTCATGGGCGTGGAGCTGCGGCATGTGCTTGCGGGGCGAACAAGGAAGTAGGCGACATCACCAAAAGAGGCTCTCGCGAGCTCCCTCGGGAGCTAGGGTGTTTGAGGCGGCTCTTCAAGCCATCTGCAGTTCCATGCGTCCCGACTCAGCACCACCTCGGGAGGACCTGCCACGAGGCACGAGGCAGGAGCTCCAGCTGTGGTCATCCCTCAAAGCCGCTTCTGCTCATGCTTGAGCAGGAGGGTCTTTGGGCGAGAGGAGTTCAAGGCGTGCTTGATTGAGGGACTCTACGAGAGAAGGAGGAGGGCGTAGCGCGTGGCCCGCTAGGCCACGGGTACTACAGTAAGGATGGTGAGTTATACGCGGGGGCCCAATAGCGTTTCTTTGCGGCGCATCTCCGGGAACATGGGCTCATGGCTGGCTGGCGGACATACGGTGGGGATTGCGGGCACCACTCCTCGTCCGCACCACTGGTGGGCAAGGCGTTCGAAGTGGCTTCTCTTGGCCCACCGTGCTCAACGATGCTCACGGGCTGAGTGCGCTCTTGTGAAGCATGCGGTTTCATGCCAGCAGATCCATCGGCCAGCGCAAGGCCTCGAGGCGATCCGCTCACGTGGCCTTTTGTGGTGCAGGGGCTGAACATCTTGGGGCCATTCCCTCGGGCACCGGGGGTTACCGATACCTCTATGTCGCCATTGACAAGTTCACCAAGTGAGTGGAGGTAGAAGCCGTGTGCACCATCGGCCAGGATCAGCCATCAAGTTCATCAAGGAATCGTGAGCGATTTGGGGTCCCCAATCGCATCATCACCGACAATGGCTTGTAGTTCACTAGCAATGTTTTCAAAACATCTTGTGCTAACCTTGGAATGCAGATCTGCTACGCCTTAGTAGCACACCACGGAGCAATGGACAGGTGAGAGGGCCAACACGGAGGTCTGAGGGGCCTCAAGACCTACACCTTCAGAAGAAGCTCAAGTCTGCGGCGGGGCTGGCTCGGCGAGCTGCAGTCCTTGCTTTGGTCCATCCACACCACATGACCAAGCCAGCAGGAGAAACACCCTTCTTCCTCGTCTGAGCGAAGCGGTTCTCCCTCACGAGTCAATCATCGCTCCACGCGGTCTTGGCGTTCGACAAAATGCGGCGGGGCGCCACGCGGAGATGGATCTCGTCTTTGGGGAAGAATGTCGCCGTCAAGCCTTGCTCGAGGCGGTGAGGTACCGTGAGCGCTGTGGTGGTACCACTGTCCCAGCGTTCGCTCGAGGACCTTAGAGGTGGGCGACCTCGTCCTGAGGCGGGTGCTCTCCAAGGAGGGGCTGCATAAGCTCTCTCCCATGTGGGAGGGCCCGTTTAGGGTTGCCAGTGTCTCCAGGCCTGGCGTCGTGCACCTGGAGACACAGGACGGGGTCCCCATCCAGAATGCCTGGAACATCCAGCACCTCCGGAAGTTCTACCCCTGAAGAAAGGCTCCGGCCTGTGAAGGTCTCCGCTCGTGACACTCTCACGTAATAATGAGTGGGGTTGTACGCCCGAGTCTCTGAGTCGCCACAGGGCCTCATGGGGCTCCCTCCCGTCCTAGTGGCTGCACTTAGCTACATTGGTGAGAATACTAGATTAGGTGCGGAGTGGCTGTTCATTTGCTTTAAAGTTGCTTGTGGTTTTCTTTGTAAGTTTTTCAATGGATTTGGTATTCTCGGCGCTGGTTCCTCAAGTGTGTTTTCTCCTAAGTTGCTTTGCTTTAATGACATGAGGAAGTGGCGATGCCCGCCGCTTCTCCTCGCGCTCCTCGCATGTGGGGCTAGGTAGGTGTGTGCGCCCAGGGCCTGCCTTTGCTCGCACGCACCACGCTGAACCCCGTTATTTCATCTTTATCCTTGCAAGGAGCCCTCGATCGAGTCTGCTAGCGCCAGCACCCCTCATGTCGGTGCCCCCCAGGCAGCGCAACATGGTGCATCAGGCCCTTGACCTATGCCAGGGGGCTCGCGTAAAGGGGAGCAAGTCGCTCGACAACTTTTCTCTTCCTGCAAGGGGCAGCTCTGCCCTGCTGCGGCTCCTGAGGGCACAAGGTGTATCTCGTGAGGGCACAGGTATGCATACAGGGGGCTGTCAAGTACCTAATGATAGGTTCTCATGAGGCGAAGAGACATTTGCACATATCAGGCTAAGCCTTCCTACCTTGACCCACTCAATGTACAAACACTACAACACAACATCAGGGCGACAACCATAACATAAAAAGGCATAACAGCAGCAGTTCATTACACACCCTCGCGAGGTACATTCTTCTTTTTGATTTGCGGAGAAAGGAAAAGCTAAACAAAGAGGGCCCTAAGGCGTGCAGGCTTGGCACCAGCGCTGCATCCTCAGCAGTGCCTCAAGGTAGCCAGCGCTCACAGTTCCCCACAGGGAGATCTGGGGCCACCCGCCTTGAGTCCAAGTTCGCCGGCCCCGGCTTGAGGTTGGGTTCCTCTCGGCTTCCTTTGGGGCTGTGTGTGGGGACGAGCCACCGGCATCCTCGACCACGAGCACGGCAGCCTGAGGCTGGTCGTAGCCGCCACTACTCGAGCTCTCCTCAGGAGGAGCCGCGCCATGAGGAAGAGTAGCACGCGTCACCAAGGCCAAGTTTGTCGTCGCCACGTTGTCATCGCTGCTGTCCTCGGGCATCACCCCGCGTGGTGGCCGTCCCCCTAAACACCCTCACGTAGGGGTGTCGCTGAGCCATCGTGCTTGAAATGGAGGTGCACCTTCCGCCCGCCCGCAGCGGCGGTCTGCCGACCGCAGGCCAGCACCATGCTGCGAGGCGGAAACCTCGATCTTGACCCACGAGGCTCTGCTGCAGCATCCACCTGCAGCGGAGGCCAGCAAGCCCGAAGAAGGAAGCTTGCTAGAGAAGAAGCGAAGGCCGGGCGAGGTGCCAGCTAGGCTCTCCGACCACACCACAAACTTCGAAGCACCTCCAGCGAAGAAAAGCGCGACCGGCGGGTGCACAATCACGGCGCGCCTCCCTTCATCATGGGGGCTGCTCGGGGCAGTAGCCCCCCGTGGGAAGAAAGCCATCGCGGCGCCGTATAATCTGCCTTGGGGGTGTCTTGGCGCCCCAGATCTTGCCGAAAGGACGCGAGGTGCTTGCGAGGATGGTCGTGGCCCCTCTTGGGAGGAGGAGGCTGGCCCCTCCTTGGGGCCTTCCCTTTCTCGATCGTGAGAACCTCTTGGCGATGCCATGGGAGCAAGACGAGAGAGGAAAGAAGTGGCGGGAGCAAGATGAAGGAAGATGGACAGGGGCTCCTCCTCCCTCATTTATAGCCAAGAGAGTCCAATCATCGGCCTCCACGACCTCGCGCCATCATGACCCTCTGCATGGAGCATCGACTAGTCAAGGCAGGCGATTGCGAGGCAGCGTGGGGAAGCGGAGTCGCCCGTCAATCGATCGCCACCGTCATCAAGGCGCGGCGGTTAGGGCCCGTGGTGCTCTGCACTTGCCCTTTGGCCCGCGTGGAAGCCAAGTCCGGCGCACATTGGGCCGGGGAGCTCTTGTCGGCGTCTGGACTTGAGGATATCGATCCTGCCCGCAGCCCACCCGTGGCTCCATCGGCGGCTTGGTGCGGCCCGGCTTCAACACCAACACAGCAAGACCCTCGCGAGGCAAGCCTCGTGAGGCGGATGGCGTAATGCCCCGAAAGAGTTGGCCTCCTCGGGAGGGCTCTGAGGCGGAGAGTTCTATGCAGCTACCTCATGAAGCTCGGTGATGTGAGCCATGACGACCAAGGCAGTGGGTGCGGCGAGCCTGAGCACATGTTTCCTCTTTGGTGCAATTGGGGCAAGCCACGGTAGCGGAGTCCGCGAGGAATCAACCAAGGTTTCCATGCAGTGCAGCGAGACCAAGACCGCCGGGCGGCGGGGCGGAGGTCATCGCCGAGCCACCGAGCGTCACAACAGAGGCTTCTGCGGCGAAGACTACTTTTGTCGAGGATAGACTGTACTACTTGTCCCCTTTCAAATCCGCCGTTGTGGAATCCTTCCGCTCATATTTGGGAGGAGGACCAAGGCACTATATATAGGGCTTAGCCACCACCATAGAGACAAACCAAACCCAAAGCAAGTAGAGCAACACACCAGCTCAAGAACACCTCACCTCCACGAGGCTTGTTCATCCTGTACTAGTTCATCCATAGCCCCTCGAGGCAATCCACCACACCACCTTTGGAGTAGGGTATTCCACCACAATGGTGGCCCAAACCAGTATAAATCTCTGTCTTTGTGTCTCTCTGAGGCTCTGTCGCTAGCCTAGGGAGAATCATGCAGTAGGAAAGCTGGGCAGGTTGAGATCTCCGCGCACCCAGTGTTCAAACCTCTCACGGGTTGCGGATCACTGAAATCGATGACCTTAGATATCATCATAACTGCGCTCTTCTATCAATCGCTCAACGATAATTTGTTCACCCACGTAATATTTGCTATAGTGAGAGAAGCCACTATTGAAACCTATGGCCCCCAGGTCTCTTTTCCATAATATAAGTTCTCTTTTACATCATACTAGTTTCCGATCTACTATTTTGCAATCTTTACTCTCCAATCTATAAACCAAAAATACCAAAAATATTTACCTTACCTTTTATCTATCTCTATCAGATCTCACTTTTGCAAGTAACCATGAAGGGATTGACAACCCCTTTATCGTGTTGGGTGCAAGTTGTTGATTGTTTGAGCAGGTATTCGATGACTTGCGCGTTATCTCCTACTGGATTCATACCTTGGTTCGAAACTAAGGAAATACTTACTCTACTTTTTGCATCACTCTTTCCTCTTCAAGGAAAAACCAGCATAAGCTCAAGAGGTAGCAGGAAGAAATTCAGCGCCCGTTCTTTGGGAGATCTATGTCAAGTCAAGTCATACCAAGTACCCATCATAAACTCTCATCTCTTGCATTACATTATTCGTCATTCGCCTCTCATTTTCCTCTCCCCCACCTCTAAAATGATTTTCAAAAAGATTTGCCTTTTCTTCGCCCCTCTTCAGTTCGATCTTTTGTTTGCTTGTGTTACCATGTGCCTTATTTTGCTTGCATATTTGCTTGCTAAAATTTTATGGATCCTCATCCGCTAATCTTTTAAGAAATCAATTATGATGAACCAATTGCTAGTGAGTTGAGTGCACTAGATTATCTTTATGAGGTTTTGCTTGAAATTAGTGAATCGACAAGCTGTGATGAAGTGCTTTATGAAGTGATTCATGATAGATCTTTGAATAAAAAGCATGATTGCAATGATGTTACTATAAATTCTATTGATGTCAATTATGCTAAAAATATTCAAATCCTAAGCTTGGGATGCTACTTTTGCTATGTCTACTTTTTTTGCAATGATCATGATTGGGGTGATTCTTCTTATGACCTTGAAAATTTATTTAAGCCCCATGATAAATCTGAGATTGATATTAGTGTTTGCAATAATATTGAAAGTGGGTTTGGAAGTGTGTCAACTTTAGATCTCACATATTTGGAGAATGTTCAATATTATGAAATTTTTGATAAAAGTGGGTTTGGAGAGGTCATGACTTTAGCTAATGTTAATCCCACTATTTTGGAAGAGTGTCAACTTTACATGCATGTGGATCGTGTTGAGAGAATATGTTATGTGATAGCTATATTTTTTGAATTTTCTTATGATCCTACATGCAATTATTACGAGAGAGGAAAATATGGTTGTAGAAATTTTCATGTTACTTAAATTACGTCTCTTCATGTTGAGATTGCTATCATCTCTTTCTTCTTCCTTGCATATGCTAGTTTTTGCTTGCTTTGATAGTTTGTTTGCTTATAAAATGCCTATGCATAGGAAGTATGTTAGACTTAGATGTGTTTGTCACGTGTTTTATGGTGCTCTCTTTGTGCTTCAATTCTTCTCTTTTATGTGAGCATCATTGAAATTATCATTCCCTAGCTAAAAAGGGCGTTAAACAATAGCGCTAGTTGGGAGGCAACCCAATTTTATTTTTGTTCTTTGCTTTTTGTTCCTGTTTAGTAATAAATAATTCATCTAGCCTTTGTGTATATGTGGTTTTATGTTTTAATTAGTGTTTGTGCCAAGTTAAACCTTTAGGATAGCTTACGGTAATAGTTGTGTTGATCCTGCTGAAAATCAGAAACTTTTGCACCTAGTAAATTAGTTTTCAAAATTCACAGAAACGTGATTTTGATCTGATTCTTTTTGCTCTGGATTGGTACATAAATTTCTCAGGTTTCCTAATTTACCAGGATTTTTGGAGTTACAAGAAGTATTCAAGACTTATAGATTACTACAGACTGTTCTGTTTTGACAGATTTTGTTTTTGCATGTTGTTTGCTTATTTTGATGAATCTTTGGGTAGTATCGGTGGGTATGAACCATGGAAAGTTGGAATACAGTAGATAATATACCAATATAAATAAATAATGAGTTTTCAATAGTACCTTAAAGTGGTGATTTATTTTCTTATACTAACGAAGCTCATGAGATTTTTTGTTGAGTTTTGTGTTGTGAAGTTCTCAAGTTTTGGGTAAGGATTTGATGGAATATGGAATAAGGAGTGGCAAGAGCCTAAGCTCGGGGATGCCCAAGGCACCCCAAGGTAATATTCAAGGACAACCAAAAGCCTAAGCTTGGGGATGCCCCGGAAGGTATCCCCTCTTTCGTCTTCGTCTATCGGTAACTTTACTTGAGGCTATATTTTTATTCACCACATGATATGTCTTTTTGCTTGGAGTGTCTTGTATGATTTGAATCTTTGATTTTTAGTTTGCCACAATCATCCTTGCTGTACACACCTTTTGGGAGATACATGCATGAATCATGATTTATTAGAATACTCTATGTGCTTCACTTATATCTTTTGAGCTAGACTATATTGCTCTAGTACTTCACTTATATATTTTTTAGAAACGGCGGTGGTTTTATTTTATAGAAATTGTTGAACTCTCATGCTTCACTTATATTATTTTGAGAATCTCTTAAAACATCATGGTAATTTGCTTTGGTTATAAATTTAGTCCTAATATGATGGGCATCCAAGAGATATAATAAAACTTTCATATAAAGTGCATTGAATACTATGAGAAGTTTGATTCTTTATGATTGTTTTGACATATGAAGATGGTGATATTAGAGTCATGCTAGTGGAGTAGTTATGAATTTGAGAGATACTTGTGTTAAAGTTTGTGATTCGTAGCATGCGTATGGTGAACCATTATGTGATGAAGTTGGAGCATGATTTATTTTTGATTGTCTTCCTTATGAGTGGCATCGGGGAATGACGATGCTCTTTTCCTACCAATATATCCCCTAGGAGCATCGCATAGTACTTCATTTTGATAACTAATAGATTTTTGCAATAAGTATGTGAGTTCTTTATGACTAATGTTGAGTCCATGGATTATACACACTCCACCTTCCACCATTGCTAGCCTATCTAGTACCACGCAACTTTAGCGGTACCATACACCATATACCTTCCTCAAAACAGACACGATACCTACCTATTATAGCATTTCCATGGCCATTCTGAGATATATTGCCATGCAACTTTCCACCGTTCCGTTTATTATGACACGCTCCATCATTGTCATATTGCTTTGGAAGATCATGTAGTTGACATTGTACTTGTGGCAAAGCCACCGTGCATAATTCTTTCATACATGTCACTTGATTCATTGCACATCCCGGTATACCGTCGAAGGCATTCACATAGAGTCATATTTTTTTTCTAAGAGTTGTAATTCTTGAGTTGAAAGTAAATAAAAGTGTGATGATCTTCACTATTAGAGCATTGTCCCATTTGAGGAAAGGATGATGGAAACTATGATTCCCCACAAGTCGGGATGAGACTCAGGACAAAAAAAGAGGCCATAAGAAGGGTCCAAACAAAAAACAAAAATGAGAGAAAAAAGAGAAGGGCGGTGTTTCTATCCTTTTACCACACTTGTGCTTCAAAGTAGCACCATGATCTTCATGATAGAGAGTCTCCTATTTTGTTACTTCCATATGCTAGTGGGAATTTTCATTATAGAACTTGGCTTGTATATTCAATGACGGGCTTCCTCAAAATTGCCCTAGGTCTTCGTGAGCAAGTAAGTTGGGTACACACCCTTGAGGAGTCTGGACTAGGGGGTGTCGGGATGGCGGACTATCATCATCGGCGGACTCCAAGACTATGAAGATACAAGATTGAAGACTTCTTCCGTGTTGGATGGGACTTTCCTTGGCGTGGGAGGCAAGCTTGGCAATTCGGATATGTAGATCTCCTACCATTGTAACCGACTACTGTGCAACCTAGCCCTCTCGGTGTCTATATAAACCCGGAGGGTTTTAGTCCGTAGGACGAACAACCATTACAACAATCATACCATAGGCTAGCTTCTAGGGTTTAGCCTCCTTGATCTCGTGGTAGATCCACTCTTGTACTACCCATATCATCAATATTAATCAAGGAGGAGTAGGGTTTTACCTCCATTGAGAGGGCCCGAACCTGGGTAAAAACATCGTGTCCCTTGTCTCCTGTTACTATCCGCCTAGACGCACAGTTCGGGACCCCCTACTGAAGGAAATATGCCCTAGAGGCAATAATAAAGTTATTATTTATTTCCTTATTTCATGATAAATGTTTATCATTCATGCTAGAATTGTATTAACCGGAAACATGATACATGTGTGAATGCATAGACAAAACAACATGTCACTAGTATGCCTCCACTAGACTAGCTTGTTAATCAAAGATGGTTGTGTTTCTGACCATGAACAAGGGGTTGTTATTTGATTAACAAGGTCACATCATTAGTAGAATGATCGATTGACATGACCCATTCCTTAGCAGCACCACGATCGTTTAGTATGTTGCTCTGCTTTTATCCATGACATATACATGTTCTGTAACTATGAGATTATGCAACTCCGTTTACGGAGGAACACTTTGGGTGCTACCAAGCGTCTGGCAATGCTGGGTGATTATAAAGGAGTACTACGAGTGTCTCCAAAGGCGGATGTTGGGTTGGCGTATTTGAGATTAGGTTTTGTCCTCCGATTGTCGGAGAGGTATCTCTGGGCCCTCTCGGTAATACACATCACTGAAGCCTTGCAATCACTACAACTAATGAGTTAGTTGTGAGATGATGTATTCGGAGCGAGTAAAGAGACTTGCCGTGCGAGATTGAACTAGGTATTGGATACGGCGATCGAATCTTGGGCAAGTAACATACCGATGACAAAGGGAACAACGTATGTTGTTATGCGGTCGACCGATAAAGATCTTCGTAGAATATGTAGGAACCAATATGGGCATCAGGTCCGCTGTTGGTTATTGACCGTGAATAGTTCTAGGTCATGTCTACATTGTTCTCGAACCGTAGAATCCATGCAGCAAGGTTTCGATGGCAGTTATGAGTTTATGTATTTTGATGTACGAAGAAGTTGAGTCCGGATGTGATCACGGACATGGCGAGGAGTCTCGAAATGGTCGAGACATAAAGATTGATATATTGGAAGCCTATGTTTGGAGTTGGAATGGTTCGAGGCGGCGAAATTCTGCAGAATGCAGGGAGGTTCTGGAACCCCGAGAGTAAATGGGCCTCGGTGGGCCTCGAGGGAGAAGAGGAGGGCGGCGGGAGGTGGCGCGCTCTCCCCCAGTCCGAATAGGACAAGAGGAGGCCCTCTCTCTCCCCTCCCCAATCCTATTCAACTAGGAAGGGGAGTCCTACTCCGGTGGGAGTAGGACTCCTCAGGCAGCCTCTAGCTAGGCAGGTCGGCCTCCCCCTCCCTCCTTTATATATACTGAGGGCAGGGGGCACCCTTGACACACAAGTTTGATCTTTAGACCGTTCCTTAGCCGTGTGCGGTGCCCCCTCCACCATATTCCACCTCGGTCATCCGTCATGAAGCTTAGCGAAGCCCTGCGCCCGATGAAACATCAAGATCGTCCTGCCCGTCGTCTTGTGAAACTCTCCTCGACACTCGGCTGGATCGGATCTGAGGGCGTCATCGAGCTATCGTGTGTCAAGAACTTCGGGCGCCCGAATGTGGCCCGGGATCGGTCGGATCGCGAGGAAGCGTCGACTACTTCCTCTATGTTGTGATCGCTTCGCCGGGTCTCAGAATGCGTAGACAACACTCTCCCCTCTCGTTGCTATACATCACCATAATCTTGCGTGTGCGTAGGAAATTTTTGAAATTACTCGTTCCCTAGCGATGGCATCGAGCCTAGGTTTTTCTATGGTTTGATGTTTTGCAGAGTAGAACACAAGTGAGTTGTGGGCGATACAAGTCATACTACCTACCAGCATGTCATACTTTGGTTCAGCGGTATTGTGAGATGAAGCGGCCCGGACCGACATTCTGCGTGCGCTTCTGAGACTGGTTTCACCGCTGAGCACTTTCGTTGCTTAAAGGTGATTTGGTGGGTGCTGTCTCTCTCACTTTAGTTGAACCGAGTGTGGCTCGCCGGTCCTTGAGAAGGTTAAAGCGGAGTCTATTTGGCGAAATATCGTTGTGGTTTTGATCGTGGGTGAGGCTGGTTCTTGCTTAAGCCCGTAGCAGCCACGTAAAATTTGCAACAACAAAGTAGAGGGCGTCTAACTTGTTTTTGCAGGGCATGTTGTGATGTGATATGGTCAAGGCGTGATGCTATATTTTATTGTATGAGATGATCTTGTTTTGTAACGAAGTTATCGGCAACTGGCGGGAACCATATGGTTGTCGCTTTATTGTATGCAATGCAATGCATACTGTAATGCTTTACTTTATCACTAAGCGGTAGCGATAGTCGTAGAAGCATAAGTTTGGCGAGGCGACAATGATGCTACGATGAAGATCAAGGTGTCGGCGCCCGGTGGCGATGGTGATCATGGTGGTCTTTGCAAGATGGAGATCATGAAGCACAAGATGATGATGACCATATCATATCACTTATATTGATTTGCATGTGATGTTTATCCTTTTATGCATCTTATCTTGCTTTGATTGCGGTAGCATTATAAGATGATCTCTCACTAAATAATCAAGAAGTGTTCTCCCGGTATGCACCGTTGCCAAAGTTAAATGGTGCCCGGACACCCGTGATGATCGGGTGTGATAAGCTCTCGTCCATCTACAATGGGTGCAAGCCAGTTTTGCACCAACGAGAATACTCGGGTTATACTTGCGAGCCTAGCATATGCGAGATATGGCCTCGGAACACGAGACCGAAAGGTCGGCGTGAATCATATAGTAGATATGATCAACATAAGATGTTCACCATTGAAACTACTCCATTTCACGTGATGATCGGTTATGGTTTAGTTGATTTGGATCACGTGATCACTTAGATGACTAGAGATGTTTTTCTAAGTGGGAGTTCTTAAGTAATATGATTAATTGAACTTAAATTTATCATGAACTTAGTACTGATAGTATCTTGCTTGTTTATGTTTGATTGTAGATAGATGGCTCGTCTTTGTTGTTCGTTGAATTTTAATCGTTCCTTGAGAAAGCAAAGTTGAAAGATGATGGTAGCAATTACGGACTTGGGTCCGTAACGAGGATTATCCTCATTGCTGCCTGAAGAGTTCGTCTGGATGCACCGCTAGGTGCAGACTCTGCTAATGCAAGCTGCGAGATGTTATGAGCGTCTGGCGAGCAAAGCTGATGACTACTCTATAGTTCGATGTGCCATGCTACGGCTAGAACGGGACTTCAACGGCGTTACGAGCGTCATGGAGCATATGAGATGTTCGGAGTTGAAGTTAATATTCAACAGAATGCCGGATTGAGAGATATGAAGTCTCCAATAAGTTCTATAGCTGCAAGATGGAGGAGAATAGTTACGTTAGTGAGCATATACTCGAGAATGTCAGGTACTACAATCACTTGACACAATTGGGAGTTAATCTTCCGGATGATTGTGTCATTGATGAGAATTCTTCAATCACGCCACCAAGCTACAAAGGCCGTGATGAACTATAATATGCAAGGGTTAGTAAAGACTATACGAGCTCTTACATGATGCTAAAGGCTGCGGGGTAGAAATCAGAAGGAGCATCAAGTGTTGATGGTCAATAAGACCACTAGTTTCAAGAAGAAAGGCAAAGGGAAGAAGAGGGGAACTTCAAGAAGAACGACAAGCAAGTTGCTGCTCGGGAGAAAGAAACCAAGTCGGCCCTAAACACAAGCGGAGTGCTTCTCATACCAGCAGACTAGTCCTTTGGAGCGGAACTGCCCCAAGTATTTGGCGGATAAGAAGGATGGCAAGGTGAACAAGGTATATGTGATATACATGTTATTGATGTGTACCTTACTAGAGCTCGTAGTAGCTTTTGGGTATTTGATCTTGGTTACATTGCTAATATTTGCAACTTCGAAGCAGGGACTCTGATTAGCGAACTCGGCAAGGGCGAGGTGGCGATCTTGGCGTGGGAAATGGTTCCAAAGTCGATGAGATCGCGATTGACCGCTACCTCTACATCTACCTTGAGGATTAGTTTTAGACCTAAATAATTGTTATTTGGTGCTGCGTTGAGCATGAACATTATATCTGGATCTTGTTTGTTGCGAGGCGGTTATTCAT